>VSMD01076424.1:0-10087 GCA_008750895.1 Mirza zaza | reverse complement strand
TCCCTGCCTCCGCCTCCTCGTCATGAGCTGTCACTATCCATCCAGCTTGTCCTGAGCTAGACGCCTAGTGAAGCTGTGAACTAACAGACTCAACTCCTTCACTGCCTGTAATCGTGGTCAGACTCGGTCTGCGCACAGCCGCAGGAGACGGCACTGCCCGCCGGCGGGAGTGGGCGCACCCGGGCCGCGCTCGGACGAGGTTGGGCGTCCTGGGCTCCGGCCTGCGGTGGGACGGGGCCAGCTCCTTCCGTGGGGCGTGGTGTGGAATGGCCCGTGGAGGACCTGGGCAGTATCTTCTCCTGCGGGCTGTGTGAGTGAGGTGCTTTCTTATCGTGTGTTCCTTGAGGTAAACCTGTAACTTGTGATGTGTGTGGAGCGTGACTGGTGGAACACTACCTGATTTTCTTATGTATTTACTGACCTGTGTTTTTTTGCTACTTTTTTTTCTTTTCTCCCCTTCCCCTCTCCCACTTTTTTTTCTTGCCCTGATCCGGAATTTCTTTGCCAACTGACTGCACGGTACTTCTGCTTCCTGTTGTTGCTTGAAACAAAACAAAAACATAAATAAATAAAAACAAAAATTCCCCCTCAAACCCTGCTCTCCGGAAACCAACCTGCCCTTGAATATTAACATCCTGACAACTTCATCATCCATCAACCACTGCACGCCTGCGGGGACTGTCTTCCTCGTGGTGGACGATTGGCAACTCGCCCCCCTGACCTCTCCCTCTCCCCTGTCCCTCCGCTGCCTTGCTCTGCTGTTCTCTAAAGAGAGTCACACCCCAAAGCCTCTTTATTCTTTTCGGTATGTTATCATTCACACTTTTATTACCTTGTTTTCATTTAATTGAGGTTATTTTCATGCCCTGAGACGTACTATGAGTTTGCAGTCCGGCTCTCTGCTCCCTGGCATTCTGCCTCGTTGTATGGTTTGCTTCCGGTTTGCGTATTTATTTTGGTCCCTAGATACGCATGGTTTATTGCCCTGCATGCTTTTCAAAGAGTAAAACATGTCGGTAGCATGCTGAAGTGATCATTCCTTGGCAATTATCTGTCCTGGAGTTTATGACTTTGCTGAACTCAGTGGCTCCTGTTAACGTGCCTGGTGGCTGCTAGACGCAGGCGCCCCAGGGGCAGCATAAGCAAACCCGGCCGGGCTGAGCCGAGCCTTGAGGGGTGCGCGGGGTCTAGGAGGGCAGGCGGGGAGACCAGGCGGGTGTCGGTAGGGACTCAGAGGCCCCCTCGTGCCTGGACTTTTGAAGGCGTTTACGGAGATGTGCAGAGGGTGAAGATCCTGTTCAACAAGAAGGAGAACGCCCTGGTGCAGATGGCCGACGGCAGCCAGGCCCAGCTGGGTGAGGACTGGAGGGGGGCAGGGGGCGCACGGGGGCTGCGGCTGGCCAGGGGCGCCTGGTCATACCTGTCTCCCTCCCTATCCAGCCATGAGCCACCTGAACGGGCACAAGCTGCATGGGAAACCCATCCGCATCACGCTGTCCAAGCACCAGAACGTGCAGCTGCCCCGTGAGGGCCAGGAGGACCAGGGCCTCACCAAGGACTACGGCAACTCGCCCCTGCACCGCTTCAAGAAGCCCGGCTCCAAGAACTTCCAGAACATCTTCCCGCCCTCGGCTACCTTGCACCTCTCCAACATCCCGTGAGTCCTGGGAGCGCGGACTGGGTGTGACCGGGCTCAGAGCTCTCTCGGTTGTGCTGCCTGTCAAGGGCTTGGGCCCTGGTGCTTGTGGAGCACAGGTGGAGCATCCATCCCCATAAATCCAGATGCCAGAATGCTGCTGTATCTGAAGCTTTTTTTTTTTTTTTTTGAGACAGAGTCTCACTCTGTTGCCCAGGCTAGAGTGAGTGCCGTGGCGTCAGCCTAGCTCACAGCAACCTCAGATCCTGGACTCAAGCAATCCTCCTGCCTCAGCCTCCAGAGTAGCTGGAACTACAGGCATGCGCCACCATGCCCGGCTAATTTTTTTTCTATATATGTTAGTTGGCCAATTAATTTCTTTCTATTTATAGTAGAGACGGGGTCTCGCTCTTGCTCAGGCTGGTTTCGAACTCCTGACCTCGAGCAATCCGCCCGCCTCAGCCTCCCAGAGTGCTAGGATTACAGGCGTGAGCTACTGCGCCTAGCCATGTATCTGAAGTTTTTTGAGCACTGAGGAGAAATGCTTGTTGCAACATTTTGGTTTTTTCTCCCTCTGAGTAATGCAAATATTCAGAAATCCAGATCGCTTCTAGTCCCAGGCATTTTGAGACTGACACGCTGCCGGCTGCGCTAAGAGGGCAACTCCCAGGCATTTTGGATAAGGGACACTAAACCACTGAACCTGTAGTACACCTTTGTTTTAACCTAGATGATGCTTTCTGTCAAACTTTCACAAAAGAAAATTCACCAGGAGAGGCATCGTTTTCTATTTTTGCAAACCTGGTGGATGCGGGTTTCATGGAAGCCGAGTGGAGTCTGTGCCCTCCACGGCTGTTTCTGGTCATTGTGAGAGGCCCCCACGCCCGGTGAGGGCACACCCAGCTCACGCCCTGTCTCCCACAGGCCCTCGATATCCGAGGAAGATCTCAAGATTCTCTTCTCCAGCAACGGCGGGGTCGTCAAAGGGTTCAAGTTCTTCCAGTGAGTATGCGCTGGGCACTGTCCTGCCCCTGGGCTGCCCTTTGGCCTGTGCTGACCCCGTGTCTTGCAGGAAGGACCGCAAGATGGCGCTGATCCAGATGGGCTCCGTGGAGGAGGCGGTCCAGGCCCTCATCGACCTGCACAACCATGACCTCGGCGAGAACCACCATCTGCGGGTCTCCTTCTCCAAGTCCACCATCTAGGGCGGGGCGCCCTCAGCTGGCTCCCTGGCGACAACTTCCATCATTCCAGAAAAAAGCCACTTTAAAAAGCAGCTGAAGTGACCTTAACAGACCAGAGATTTTATTTTTTTAAAAGAGAAATCAGTTTACCTGTTTTTAAAAAAATTAAATCTAGTTCACCTTGCTAACCTTGTGGTGACGGTGACAGCTCAGGCTCTCGGTGACTGCGGCAGGAGTTCACCGGCCCCGGTGCCTGGGGCCAGACCACAGGCCGTGCCTTGCTGGGCGTGTCGGGCGTGGGGCCTGCAGGTGGGCGCCCCAGACACGCCTGGCCTTCTGTGCCTTACAAACCTGCTCCTGCGGCCCACACCCACCGGCGTCACGCCCACCTGTGCTGGGGCGCCAAGGGGGCGGGTCCCGCGGTGAGGGCAGAGCGGCCTCTGCAGGCTCCTGCAGGATCATGTGCCTGAGGTGTGGCAGGAGCCCTGCGCCCCAACACCCCACCTAATCAAGTGACGTGATTCTCCCCCAGCCCCCACCAGCCACCCAGGTGCCCCCAGGCCGAGGGCACCATCCTGTCGCTTCTTCAGCTTGGGAGCTTTTCATCGTAATCTTTGTATTATACTTTGATGCAGTTGCAGACATCTGTGCCTAGCAATATTTCCAGTTGACCAAATATTCTAATCTTTTTCATTTATATGCAAAAGAAATAGTTTTAAGTAACTTTTTATAGCAAGATGATACAATGGTATGAGTGTAATCTAAATCTCCTTCTGGTATTACCTTGTATACTGTGCTTTTATTTTATTCTTTGTAATTAAGTCACAGGCAGGACCCAGTTTCCAGAGAGCAGGGGCCAGCCCGGGGCACAGGCAGCCCCAGGTCCTTCCTGGGACCCCTCAGGGAGGGGCCCGCTCCCGCCTCCCGTTGCCTTACTCCGCCTCACTTGCAATTGCCTAGAAACAAGCTCTCAGACTTTTCAGGGTTTTTTTTTTTTTCCTTCAAATTTTGGACCAAAGTTTCGTTGTTTTTTGTCTGCCTCTGATGCTGGGACCCAGATGGTGGGACACGTGTCCCAAGTCTTAACCGTTCTGTCCTTCTGGCCTGTGCAGGGCTGGGGGGCCCTTGGATCCCTGAGTTTCCATAAAGGAGTGTAACAAGGGTGTAGATATTTATAATTTTTTATACCTGTTGTAGGATGTGAGGGGCAGCAACATGCGGTTTTTTATGGTGACGCAGATGTATATTTTGATACCAGCGATTCCGATTCCAGGCTCAGTATTGTGACGTGGAGCGAGCAGTGACCACAGCACATTCCATTGCCCGTCCCGATGGCGTGTAATGCAGAAAGAACTCGATTAAAACGATTTTATAACAAATTTTACCTTTTCTGTAGACCTCTTTATTGCTGTTCACATTGTAGAAGGCCCTTGGGCCGGTCTGTACTTGGACTTTGAATAAACTCCTCTGTACCCTGCGCTGGTTTCCCTCTTCATTGGGCCTGTTTTGTCTCCTCTGTCTCCTTCCTGTGCACCTTTTCCTTCCTTCCACTCGCAGCGCTTGAGGGCCGGCCTGGATGCTGCTAGGCAGAGCAGCAAGGCGGGCGGGCGCGGTGCGTGGGGTGGTTTCCCACCAAATGACTCAGGAGCCTCAACTCACGGATCTGCCTCTTTATTGATTTGGAGCACTCATCCCCAGCCCTGTCCCCCCACACCCCTGCACCTCCCCCTGCCCCCCATGGGGCTTGCCGACCCCCGGCCCCGTGTGGCCCTCAGTCCTGGAACCTGCGGCCCTGCATCTTGCGGTAGTAGCTCTCCACTTCCGCCTCGCTGGCCTCCCGCTCCGCCAGCACCAGGCCTCCGGCGTGGCGCCGCAGCGTCGACTCCCGGCTGGCGGGCCCCAGCACCCCGTCAGCCGTGCCCAGCGGGGGCAGGCCCTCGCCTGTGGCCAGGTTGACGGTGGCCACGGCCCCAAAGCGCGGCTCCTCCTGGTCCACATCGCTGACGGACGACCCAGGGGACACGCCTGGTGGCCTGGACCCAGCACGGAAGCCGCGCGCCAGGTCCCCCAGCTCGTAGCCACCCTCACCCTCCACGCCCTTGGCCCCGCCGCCCGCCGCCTTCCACTCCCAGGGCGCGTTACCCGCCGACAGGTGGACCACGGGGTGGTGGGGCGCGTGCGCGTCGATGGTGACGATGCTGGCCGAGTCGCGGTCGGACGGCGACCGGTACTGCGAGGAGTCGGAGCTGGCGCTGGAGGACGAGGCGGTTTCCGCAGCCTTGGGGCCCGCCCCGCCCGAGGCCTTGGACAAGGCGATGACCTGCAGCAGCCGCGGCGGGTTGGCCACTCGGGGCTGCGTCGCACCCGAAGCCACGGCGGCCCCGCCCTTCTCGGCCATCATGAGCCACTTGGCACGAACTGCCGCGCTGCTCTTTGGGGACAGGCTGGCCCCCGCCTGCACCCCCTCCTCGGGGATGTGCACCAGTGGCTGCGGCCCGGCCCGAGGCGGGAGAATGACCCGTGGCCCGAGCCCTGGCCTCGCCTGGACAGTGGGGTAGAGCGAGGGTGGAGCAGGACCCTCTTCCTCTTCCTCCTCTTCTTCTTCCTCCTCCTCCTCCTCCTCCTCCTCCTCCTCCTCCTCTTCCGCCATGGACTCGGCGGGTGCCCGGAGGTGCCCGGGGCTGGCCTCGTCAGGCAGCCCCAGGCCGCGGCCCTCCAGAGACTTCTGCTTCCACTCGCTGATGAGCTGCTTGGAGCGGGACGCGTCGAGCGGCACGTGGATGGTCATGTGGCGGCGGGCGGGGTCGTCCAGGGAGGGCGTGCTGACGCGTGGCAGCGTGTTGCTGAAGGTCACCATGTTCTCCTTGCCCATGGGGCTGCGTGGCGCCAGCAGGTCCACATCCACGCTGGCCCGCTTCAGGCTGCCCAGGGACGTCTTCTCCCGGGCCACGGGCCGCGGCACTCCCTCCAGCCGCCCCGGGGGGCCCAGCTCGTCTGTGCTCACGGACTTGTTCTGCTGGTAAACTGAGTCATGGCCCCGCTGCGTCAGGGCCCGCAGCGCGTCCTTGGCAGGTGCAGGGGCCGCAGGTTTCTCTGCGGGAGGGGCCTGGAAGTTGCCCACTGCGTGGCAGGCCTGGCGGGGAGAGGAGAGCCAGGCATGAGGCCACCCTGCCCGACTCTTGCCCCCCGGGAGCCTGAGGGTGGAGGCGAGTGTGTCCCCAGGGGAGCGAATTCCGGCCCCAAAGTCCCAGACACCGACTTAGGAGAAGGCACTTCAGAGTCCCCCAGCAGGGCTGTGGCCCTCCCGGCCCCACGGCTCACCAGGTAGGCGGCGATGCCAGCGCCGATGAGGAAGCCGGCGTAGACGTCCACGGGGTGGCTGCGGTACTGCGTGATCTGAGTGAGCCCGCAGACGCCCGCGGCGATGGCAAAGGCAAACACCAGAATGGGCTTGAGCAGCTTGGTGGTGTCCGAGATGACCGAGTTGAAGTACATCTGGGGCACAGCGGGGCAGAGGGTCAGCGGGGCCGGTGGGGGGGGGGCAGGGGCCGCGGGGCCAGACTCACCGACACGTAGACCGCGGCAAAGGCTGACAGTGTTGCGTGCTGGGACGGGAAGGTCTTCCTGCAAGAGGAGCCGAGCGTGAGCGCGGCCAACTCTGGGACTCTGACTCCAGTGGCCTCCCTGTGCCTCAGTTTCCCCGTATGTTCACAGGAGGTGGAAGGAGAAAGGGGTGTGACGTTCCCACCCAGGGGCATTGAGAGCTTGGCTCACCTCGCAGACAGGATGGCGTGGGTGTCGTGGCCGGAGCAGATGTCCTGCGTGATGTAGGGGTTGACCTCACACGACGTGCCCAGCATCGTGTAATTGGGCTTGCAGACCGTGAGGAAGAAGGGCGCGTGGTAGCCCGTGGCCAGCTGGATGACGTCGGTCACCAGGGCCGTGGCGCAGAGGCCGAACACATGGACCCCTGCGGGACAGGAGGGTCAGGGCCGGCGGAGGGAATCTGGTCACCGTTTAGGGCGGGGCCAGGTCACCGTCAGCGACTCACCCACAAACCGGACGGTGCGTCGCAGGAAGGAGTTGAAGTTGCAGCCGCCGGCGTTGATGCTGCCCTCGGTCCCGCCGGGGCCCCCGCTGCGGCCCCACAGCCGGGACTGCAGGCAGTACAGCAAGCCCTCGCCGACCATGATCTGCCCAACAGGGACGTGCTCAGGCGGGTTTCTGGCCAGGGGCGCCCCAGGCCATCCCGGCCCCTCGAGCCTCGTACTCACCGAGGCGGCGGGCGTGGCGAAGGCCAAGCTGAGCAGCATGAGCAGCGGGATGAGCTCCTCGTTGGTCTCCACGTAGGGCATGGACAGTGTGCGGTCGTAGCACTGGAAGCCCACCTTGGCCGGCTTGAAGAGGTCCGTGAGCTCCAGGAAGTAGAGGGACACGATGGAGGAGGCCACGATGGGCAGCTGTTGGGAGAGGGCAGGCTGGGTCCCCTGCATTTGCCACTGAGTCACCTGCCCATCCCACGCGAGCTCAGGTGGTGGGATGCACCCACGCATAGCTCCAGCCAGCATCAGAGCCATTCTTGCACCTGTGACATGATTCCTCCACCCACGGGTTCACAATCCACCCACCATCCATCCTCCATCCACCCATTCTTCCTTCCACGCCTCGTCTATGCATTGACATCCATCCACCCATCCTCATCCACCCACCCATCCACCTATTCATCCATCCTCCACCCACCCACTCATCCTCCTAGCCATCTATCCACCCTCCCAACATTCCATCCATCTACTCATCCACCCATCCAACCTCCTATCTATCCATCTACCCTCCCAACCTTCCACTCACCCACCTACCTACCCACCCACCCATCCACCCTTCCATCCACCCAACCATCCTCCTCCACCTACCCACCCTTTCACCCATCCTCCATCCACCCACACATCCGCCCATTCATCCATCCACTCACCCACCATCCACCCATCCTCCATCAATCTGTCCAACTTCCCATCCATTCCTCATCCATCCACCCCACCATCCATCCATCCATCCTCTATCCAGCCATCTGTTCTCAATCCTCCATCCTTCCTTCATCTTTCAACCTCCATCCTCCTATCCATCCTTCCTCCAAACCATCCATCCATCCATGTATCCATCCTCCTATCCATTTATCCATCCATCCATCTTCCACCCATCCATCGATCCTCCATGCATCCTCGATCCATCCATCCATCCATCCACCCTGAATCCATCCATCTCCCATTCACCCATCTATCCATTTCATTCACTTCCTCCCTCCAGATACCTGCGGCCTTCTGGAACACCCTTTAATAGCTAACACATTCCTGCCTCTGGGCTTCCCCCTCTCTGCTCCCAAGCCTGCGACAGGCTTCCCTCAGACACTCGCCCCTGCTCTCCAGCCGTCCTCAGAGGGCCCTCTTGGGCCCTCGGACCCCAGTGCCCATCTACCACTGAGCCCTGAGAGCAGCATCCAGCACAAGGGAGCCCCTTAACGAATGGATTTGCGGAGTCGCTCATTCATGCATCCCGGTCGTGTGGCCCTCACAAGTTGGGCAAGGGCCACACATCCTACTCCCGAATTCTCCCAGCACCCTGTGAGGTACAAAGTGAGCATCAGCAGGAGCAGTGGTTCAC
This sequence comes from Mirza zaza, assembly GCA_008750895.1. Taxonomy (NCBI): domain Eukaryota; kingdom Metazoa; phylum Chordata; class Mammalia; order Primates; family Cheirogaleidae; genus Mirza; species Mirza zaza. Next base: position 1,612 of record VSMD01076424.1, on the reverse strand, counting down.
AACTGTAATCCCACCTACTTGGAAGGCCGAGGAGGGAGGACTGCTTCTGCCCAGGAGTTCAAGACCAGCCTGGGCAACATAGCAAGACCCCATCTCAGAAATAAATTTTAAAATGTATTTTAAAAAGTAAGCACCATCACCCCCTTTTACAGATGAGGAAACTGACATTCAGGGAAGCTGAGCACTCGAGTTGTTCCACCAAGTCTCAGGGATTAAGTGTCCCAGTGAAGAGTTCGCTCATCACTCACGCACGTGCACAGCAAACAGCTACTGGGCAAGAACTCAGGCGGGACGCTCTGATGGGAGCAAACCCTCAGTGTGTATCTCCCTTTCTGGCCCAAGGGTTTCAAACTCCAGCACCCCCAGGGGCCAGGACGGAGCCAGCACTGTGGGAAAAGGACAGTATGTGTCTAAGTGGGCCTGGCTGCCTTGTGAAGCCCCCACCCCTATTTTACAGATGAGGAGACTGAGGCAAAGATATCCGAAGCCCATGAGAGGCTCTGACCCTTGCCTTGGTCTGATGCCGTAGGAGGGCCCGAGCCCTGGAGCGGCATAGGGTGGGACACAGACACTCCCTGCCCCACAGGTCAGGGCTAGGGTGGCTCCGGGCATGTAAATGCCATAACTGAATGTCCCAGGGAAAAGCTGGGCTCCAGTGACCTACATTCACATCCAAGGAGCATTTATTGAGTGCCTGCTGCATACATGCCCAAGGCAGGTGAGTACAGCGGGTGACAGCTTATGCCTGTGCTGAAATCCTGCTTTCTCATAGGCAGCTGGGAGACCTCCCTGTGCCTCAGTGTCACCAGCCGTGAAATGGAAGGGACGGAGTAGCTGCCTCTTGGGGCTGTGACGGGAGGTGAGCTGGGCCTGTAATCTCCATGTGCTCAGAACAGCGCCTGCCCGGCACACAGAGAGCCATCAGCAAATGTTATCTCAATTATCCTCGCATTCCAATCAGCAGCAGGATTTGGCTGGAGCGGGCAGGCAGCACCACGCCACGGAGGGTCTGAGGTGGCCCCATCGGAGCCGCCACCCTGGAGGGCCTGTGAAGACCTCAACCCTCTCCACCCGCTTCTCGGTTCTTCCCGGGACCCTCAGCCAGAAACTGCAAACACCTGAGAACACAGTGGCCCAGAGCAAAATTAAATGGGCTTCATTTTGTGTGGTTAAAGGCAATGAAAATCCCAAACGCTGCTGACATCGGCGCTGGCGCTACCCCGGGAGCAGACACGCGGCAGCAGCCTCCACGCCCGGACCGTGGGGGTCTCCGGCTTCCCAAGTTTTTTTTTTTTTTTTTTTTTTTTTTGAGGCAGAGTCTCACTCTCTTGCCCAGGCTAGAGTGAGTGCCGTGGCGTCAGCCTCGCTCACAGCAACCTCAAACTCCTGGGCTCAAGCAATCCTGCTGCCTCAGCCTCCTGAGTAGCTGGGACTACAGGCACATGCCACCATGCCCGGTTCATTTTTTTCTATTTTTAGTTGTTTGGCTAATTTGTTTCTTTCTTTCTTTTTTTTTTTTCTTTGAGACAGAGTCTTCACTCTGTTACCCAGGCCAGAGTGCCATGGCGTCACCCTAGCTCACAGCAACCTCAGACTCCTGGGCTCAAGCGAT
>VSMD01076422.1:0-10213 GCA_008750895.1 Mirza zaza | reverse complement strand
TGGCCTGTAATCCTAGCACTCTAGAAGGCCCAGGCGGGCCAATTGCTCAAGGTCAGGAGTTCGAGACCAGCCTGAGCAACAGCAAGACCCTGTCTTTACTAAAAATAGAAAGAAATTAATTGGCCGACTAAACATATATAGAAAAAAATAGCTGGGCATGGTGGCACATTCCTGTAGTCCCAGCTACTCTGGAGGCTGAGGCAGAAGGATCCCTTGAGCCCAGGAATTTGAGGTTGCTGTGAGCTAGGTTGACGGCACTGCACTCTAGCCAGGGCAACAGAGTGAGACTCTGACTCAAAATAAAAATAAATAAATTTAAATGAAATAAAAATTCACTCACATTTGCCTAATTTCAACTGTTCAGTAGCCACATGTGGCCAGTGGCTACCATGTTGGACAGAACAGATCCAGAACATTCCCATGATTGTAGAAGGTTCTATTGCACAGTGCCATTTATGCACTGAGGAATCAAGGCTGAACAAGATGGAAAGAAAATCCTTCCTCGTGAATCCGATATTCTAGTGGGAGGGGATGTAATAAACAATCAATTTAATGTACATCACTTCCTATGTTATAAGAGCTAAAGACATAAAAACAAGGCAGGGCTGGGGTTTGGAATGCTTCTGGGAAGGGGTACGATTATAAATGGCTTGGTCTGGGGAGGCTTCGTGGAAAGGCGATGTTTAAGCAGGTACTTGAAGGAGGTGAGGAAGCGAACTTTGAGGATGTCTGGTGGAAGAGTGTTTTGCAGGCACGGGGAACAGCCTTTGCAAAGCTTCAGAGGCAGGTGCGTGCTGGGCCCATTGCGGCAGCAGCTAGAAAGCCAGTATGGCTGGAGCTGAGTGAGCGAGAGATGGGGAAAGGGATGGAGAAGAAGACAGAGAGGGAATGGAAGCAGATCATGCTTGGCCTTGAGGTCCACGGTGAGGGCTTTGCTTTGACTTTGAGGGACCCAGGAGCCATGGAGGGCTCTGAGCAGAGGGACGTAGCTGCCTTGATGGGAACCGCCGCCCCCTGGCGGTCGCGTGGGAAACACACTGTGGGGGGCGAGGGCTGGGACAGCGAGAATATAACAGTTGTTTGCAATAGGTTAGAAGCGCAGTGTACTTCTAGATATACTGTGCCAGTCTTCAAACTTTATCCAAAACCCCTGGGGCCAGATGTAATTTACAGTGCAAAACTTTGCAGATTCTAGAACAGTAACATGATACACAGACTGTGCATTATATAAAATCCCCAGCAGCGTCTGCGGCAGCACACTTAATCAAATGCACTAACATTTCTCCAACAAAACATATGAATATTCACACTGAATGGGATAAAGGCTATAAATAACAACCCAATTTAAATGTCAAGTTTATACAGCAAAGAGCTACTAAATGAATGAGACAGCATGCAATAAAAATAGATTATAAATATCACTTTTTATTTCTAAGGAAAGGGTTTCATAAAACATCATGTCACACATGCAGGCACAAATGAAGCCACATGTAGTCGATGGCTGTGGCATAAGAACTCTGGAGACAGGGGTCATTGAAGTTGGACATCTAAGGGAGGGCTAGGAGTGGGAATCAGGCAGGTGGCCCAAATGAGGCAGGTGGCCTTCCTATCACCTGATCCTCACCAAAGGGTCTATATAGGCAGTCTCCCTTTAACTGAGTAAACAGAATCTCTTGGTCACTCGTGAGGAAGGTCAGCATTTCACCATTTCATCAGTGGGGGGGGTTCTCCCCCTGTGTCCCTGATGTCATCAACAGCATGGCTACAACCCTCTTGGATTTCTGAATTTCACACTGTGTCAGCAGTTCCCCCACCCCGACAGGTGAGTTATTGCAGCATCCAGAAGGGGCTTCCATTTGTACCTGGTCATCTTTGGGCATAAGTCCCAAGGTTCAGTATCATTCTCTTATTAGTGACACCAAATCTGGTTGCTTGAGGACTTTGGGAAAAGAAGGTCCTTTGGTTTTCATCTGCAGGTTCATTTTCTTTCTTCCTTTTTCCTTTCCTTTCCTTTCTTTCTTTTTTGAGACAGAGCCTCACTTTGTTGTCCAGGCTAGAGTGAGTGCCGTGGCGTCAGCCTAGCTCACAGCAACCTCAAACTCCTGGGCTCAAGCAATCCTCCTGCCTCAGCCTCCCGAGTAGCTGGGACTACAAGCACGCGCCACCATGCCCGGCTAATTTTTTCTATATACTTTAGTTGGCCAATTAATTTCTATTTTTTTTTTTTTGAGACAGAGTCTCACTTTGTTGCCCAGGCTAGAGTGAGTGCTGTAGCATCAGCCTAGCTCACAGCAACCTCAAACTCCTGGGGTCAAGCAATCCTACTGCCTCAGGCTCTCGAGTAGCTGGGACTCAGGCATGTGCCACCATGCCCGGCTAATTTTTTTCTATATACATTAGTTGGCCAATTAATTTCTTTCTATTTATAGTAGAGACGGGATCTCGCTCTTGCTCAGGCTAGTCTCGAACTCCTGACCTTGAGCAATTGGCCCACCTTGGCTTCCCAGAGTGCTAGGATTACAGGCGTGAGCCATTGCGCCCGGCCTCTTTCTATTTTTAGTAGAGACAGGGTCTCGCTCTTGCTCAGGCTGGTTTCCAACTCCTGACCTTGAGCGATCATCCTGCCTTGGCCTCCCAGAGTGCTAGGATTACAGGCATGAGCCACCGTGCCTGGCCCTGCAGGTTCATTTTCAAATATCTTGGAAGCCTCAGTCTGTGGCTGCATTTATTTGAGATGATTTATCAGCCACAATGTGAGTGTTTGCAGCTGCAGATACGCCATCCTTAGCAAGTCTTTTTTGTTCATTTTTTTTGTTTTGTTTTTAGAGACAGGGTTTTGCTATGTTGCCCAGGCTGGTCTTGAACTCCTAAACTCAAGCAATCCTTCCACCTCAGCCTCCGGGGCATCTGGGACTACAGGCACCACTGCGCTCAGCCTTAAGAAGTCTAGAGTCCTGAATTTCCCAGTACTTGCAACCAGCATACAGTTTTTTAGTTTTTTGGTTTTTTTTTAAGGGTGACAGTAGTTATCTTTGCTCTTCATGGAGTATAAAATTCCATGCTATATTCAGAGATACCATACTGGGCAGAATCCAAATATCCCCAATATGCCACAATTCACAAGACATTAAGGAAGGAGATTGGCACAGCCCTTTTTGAGACAAATTTCAATTTTCAAAATTTTCAAATTTCAAAAACTTGACAATTTTCTTCCAGTCTCACTTGTCTGCAACCAGCTCATGCTGCTGGTACAAAGTGATTACTGTGCTTGTCCAAAAAGATTTTTCTGAATACTCATGATTTCTTGTTTGTACGATCATGCCCAGGAAAATTGTAGACATGTTCCAAATGTCTTGGGTGCTGGCTTTCTCCAGTTTATCTTAGCTATGGCTGGCAGATGTTGGGCACAGTTTCACCAGGTGTACAAAGCAGGCAGATTCTAAATGGCTAAAATATCTGCTTGTTTAAACTATGTTTCAAACAACTGGATGTGTAGAAATTTGAGTTTGGTGCTAGCAAGCTATGGGGCCAGTTGCCTGGTCTGCCATGAAGAAATGAACAACACAGGGCAATGTTCAGGGGCGTCAGGACTCGGGATTGGTCAAATCAGAGTAAACTGCAGTGACTGGTCCTACGACATGCAGCTAATCCAAGCTGTCTCCTTGGAATTTTCTAATTGGAGATGGCAGGAAGGAGTTCTCTTCCTTTGGGAAGGACCTATTCCTAGCTTCCTTGGCTTATGGCAGTATAACTCCAATTTTTTTTATTTTTATTTTTTTGAGACAGGGTCTCACTCTGTCATACAGGCTGGAGTGCAGTGGTGTCGTCCTAGCTCACGGCAGCCTCAAACTCCTGGGCTCAAGCCATCCTCCTACCTAGCCAAGTGACTATAACTCCAATCTTAACATGCCATCGTTCTTCCTGGGAGCATTTTCTGTGTCCAGATTTCCTCTTTTCAGAATGGGATAACACATGGCCACAGCTCTGTCAGCCCATTTCCTACCTGTAAGGTCCTGCACTTTGTCCCATCTTTGTCCCCTTTAGTGCAAGCTGGCAGTGTTTGTCCTGTAATGATTTAATGGATCCACATGTCACATGTCATACACCTGATCTCTTAGCAAATGGTCATCCAGCCACACCCTTGGTGTTCTTTCTAGAACATTCTTTCTCACTTTTTGCAATATGAATAGGCTAAAAATGTTCCAAATCTACAAGTTTGCTTAATAATTTCATATCTGTCCTCTTGCATTTTTTTAAATTCTGGAGGTTTGAAGTCACCGATCAAGGTGTCAGCAGGGCCACTCTCCCTCGGAAGGTGTGGGGGAAGGATCCGTTCTGGGACTCTCTCCAGCTTCTGGTAGCTCTTTGGCTTGTGGCACCAAGACTCTGGTCGTCACATGTCAGTCTCCTTGTGTGTGGCTTCTCTCTGGGTCTGAGGACAGAAGAAACAGTGAGGTCGAGAGACAGCTCCTGAAGTCCTGGCTAAGGCAGGGCCAAACTGATCCGCTTAACAATTTCATTAGCCAGCGAATGCCATTCCACGTTTTGTTGTTGTCAAAGCTAGTCCAGGGTTGGTTTCTTGTCACCAGCGACCCAGAGTCCTGACTACTTAGAGTGTAAAGAGGCTTGATATGTCCAGGCAAGCGTGAGTGCGTCGTTCCAGTGGATGGAGTGAGGCCAGAGAGGGAGGGGGCAGGCCACACCGGGCTTTGAAGGCCTTTGTCGTCAGGGTGCTTCGGGGCCATGGGACCACTGTGAGTAGGGAAGGGACAGCGCCGACTTTGGGTGCGAAAAGACCCATCTGAGGTACTGTATCGAATTTACTGGAATGGGCACGACTGTAGGCGGAGAGATTTAGCAAAAGGAGATAAAGAGGAGGCCCAGGGTCCGGGTCTTGGGTGTTTCTCACTTCCCTAGGCCCCCATGGCCCGGCCCCGGATGAGCGCTCAGGAGCAGTTGGAGCGCATGCGCAGAAACCAGGAATGCGGACGGCCTCTCCCCCGCCCAGCCTCCCCCCGGCTCCTCACCCTGGGAAGGACACTGTCCCCAGCCAGACACCAGCCTGAATTGGAGCAAAGGGTGAGGGAACAGGGTTGGGATGGGGCTGCGGGGTGGTAGTGGGTCCTTTACTCCTAGTTTGAGTCTCAGTTTCCCTCTCTATAAAATGGGGATACTTCCTACCTCCTTACCCTAAATTGGGTTTCCAGATACACCCCAGCTTGTACTTGTGCTAAAGTCAGCTTCCTGGGCTCTTTAGTGGGAGGTGGACAGGAGGGAGTGTGAGAGGGGACAGGGCGCGGGGGTCACAGATCTGGACTGGAAGCTCCTTCTCAGTTGCTAGGTGTTGTCAAAGGCAAACAAGAAAATAAAAAAATTGCGCCAGTAAGGAAATTGATTTTATTTACGCTGTTACGGAGGGCACCCCAGATCCGAACCTCAGGGTGTCTCAGACATCTCAGGATGGTGTCACCTTAGATTTTTATAGGAAGGAATCAGATAAGCCACAGGTGTTGGGGGGAGTGAGGATTTTTTTAACCCACGCTGTTTTCCAGGAGCACAGGTAAAGTTAAACATTGTCAGTGTCTTTGGGCAACTTGATCCCCTTTCTCAGCCCCCTCAGATGGGGATGCGGGGCTTCCAGGTGAGGAGTCCTAACTAATGTCCCGATTCCTTTCCAGACTGTCCTAGGGCACTCAGGATCCCAGAAATGGCTCAGAAGCTCCGGGTCCTGGAGTAGGTAAGGAACTGGAGGGCGGGTCGAGGGAGCAGGAAAATCAATTCTCGGAAGTGGAGAGGAGGAGGATTATTATTAAAGTCTCCTGAGTACTGAACTACAAGTCACAAAACTTCTAGAGACGCTTGAGTTCCTAGAGCAGCCGAAACAAAACCAGAAAGCCCCACAACTGGCTTGGTCGCTAGCAAACCCTGCCCCTTCATCGAGGAGATCGGCTAAAATTGACGCGCGAGTGGACGACAAATCCCATAACGCGCGGGCGGTACGGGGGCGCGCCGTGTTCACGTCCCTCAGAGACACGCGCTGGGGACTACAAGTCCCAGAAGGACGCGCGGGGCGCCGCGGGCCTCGCTGTGCCGGCTCACTGTACCCTCTTCTCCTTTTTCTAGTCCGAGGAACGCCACTCCTTACTTGCCGACGTCCGGAGGCCACCGGGAGCGGGTCCTCAGCCTCTCCCAAGCGCTGGCCGCTGAGGCGTCGCAGTGGCACAGAATGATGACAGGCGAGGGGCGGGGATCCTGGAGTCCGGGGTTTGGGGGAAGACCTGGGATCTCAGCTCCTGGAGAGGAGGGGTCTGCGGGCCGCTAGGAAGTTTGTGTCTTGGACACGAAAGAGCTGGGCAGGGCTTGGGAATTCTAGGTCCCAGGCAAGAGGGGGACCGTGGTCCGGGACACTGGGGAGGAGGAGGTTGGGGGGGCGGACACCTGAGTCTCAGGGAGGAATGGACTGAGGGACTGAGGGGTCTGACTACACTCCTGGGTCTGAGAGAAGAAATGCCTGGAAGTGCGGAGTCCTGAGTGCCGAAGTTTGACACTGTCATTCTTTTTTTTTTTTTTTTTTTGAGACAGAGTTTCACTTTATTGCCCAGGCTAGAGTGAGTGCCGTGGCGTCAGCCTAGCTCACAGCAACCTCAAACTCCTGGGCTCAAGCAATCCTGCTGCCTCAGCCTCCCAAGTAGCTGGGACTACAGGCATGTGCCACCATGCCCGGCTAATTTTTTTTTTCTATGTATATTAGTTGGCCAATTAATTCCTTTCTATTTATAGTAGAGATGGGGTCTCACTCTTGCTCAGGCTGGTCTCGAACTCCTGAGCTCAAAGGATCCGCCCACCTCGGCCTCCCAGAGACACTCTCATTCTCAACTCTTCCTCTCCAGGTGGGAATTTGGACTCCCAGGGAGACCCTGTCCCCACTGCACCACCGCCTCAGTCGGATCCCACGACCCAGGAGACCCCTCCCAGATCCCCTCCGGCGCCTGACTCCGGTACCGGGTTCTCGCGTGGGCATAGTGGGCGTGGCGGAGGCCCCACCCCCTGGGAGCGCACGTGGGATTCCGGGACCGCCCCTCCGGTCCCGACGCAGGATGACGGGGCGTGGCCTCTGCGAGTCACTCTGCTCCAGTCCAGCTTCTAACCTCTCCAGCGCGGCGGCCAATCGGAGCGAGAGGGCGTGGCCTGGAGACACCTCTCCGGGCATGTGGGGGCGTGGTCTGGTCGCCGTCGGGGGGCCTGGGAGAGGAGTGGTTTCTGTGTCCAGAGTTTGGTTTTCCCAAACTGTTCAAATGTGGATTAAAAGTTTGAATCTTCAGTCAATAGGTCTCTTTCTGTTTGTTTGGGGTTGTCACACCGGGGTCTCTGAGGGGCAGAGCTGGAGTCGTGGACTCCGGGGTCCTGAGCGAGGAAGGGACGGTGGGCTCCTAGCTTGCAGGTCTGGAGTATGGGGTCTGAGGGGGGAGGGGCAGAGGCCCCGACCCCCGGGTCGAGGGGGCGGGGCTGGGGTCAAGCCTCAGGACCTTGACCTTCCTGGTCGCGCCCGCCCCGGGGCTGGGCTTCCAGGATCCAGCCCTTATTTACGGTTTGGTCCCGCGGCCTCATCAGACTGTGGAGGTGGAAAGAGGCCCCGAGCGAGTGACCGGGAGAGACTCGAAATGGCCTCAGGAAGGAGCTATGCCGGGAAGGTGGTGATCGTGACCGGGGGCGGACGCGGCATTGGAGCCGGGACCGTGAGGGCCTTCGGTGAGTACTGGCCTGAGGGAAGGACGGGAGCAGGGGCGAACGAGCGTGGGAAAAGGGGACTCTGGTTCTGGAGTCGGGATTCTGAGCGTGCACAAGCTGTTTTGCAATGCTAATTGCAATGCTGAGTGAGTGTTAGGGTGGAAAGCCAAGTAGGTGTTCAGGGCATGGGTGGACAGAGATTTCTCACGCAGAGATTAAGATATAAAAGTAAAAAAGGCCCGGCGCGGTGGCTGTAATCCTAGCATTCTGGGAGGCCGAGGCAGGAGGATTGCTCGAGGTCAGGAGTTCGAGACCAGCCTGAGCAAGAGTGAGACCCCTGTCTCCACTAAAATTGGAAAAAATTAGCTGCACAACTAAAAATATATAGAAAAAATTAGCCGGGCATGGTGGCGCATGCCTGTATTCACAGCTACTCGGGAGGCTGAGGCAGGAGGATCGCTTGAGCCCAGGAGTTTGAGGTTGCTGTGAGTTAGGCTGACGCCACGGCACTCACTCTAGCCTGGGCAACAGAGTGAGACTCTATCTCAAAAAAAAAAAAAAAAAAAAGCAAAAACATATATATATATATATATATATGTAAAAAAAGTTTATTTTATCTTTTAGAAGAAGGACAGAGAGGGAGGAAATAGAGGGTGAGCAGGGAGGTGGTCTTGGCATCCCAAAGAAAGAAGGCAATGCCAGCTCTGAGGCCAAGTGGCTTGATGATTTTCTGGGAGAGGATTACAAAGAAAACACTAGTGATTGTTGTCCCTTGAAACAGAGGCTCATGCCTGTAATCCTAGCAGGCCTAGGCGGGAGGATCACTCCAGGTCAGGAGTTCGAAACCAGCCTGAGCAAGAGCGAGACCCTGTCTCTACTAAAAATAAAAAGAAATGAATTGGCAAACTAAAAACATATAGAAAAATTAGCCGGGCATAGTAGCGCATACCTGTAGTCCCAGCTGTTTGGGAGGCTGAGGCAGGAGGATCGCTTGAGCCCAGGAGTTTGAGGTTGCTGTGAGGTAGGCTGATGCCATGGAACTCTAGCCAGAGGAACAGAGTAAGACTCTGTCTCAAAAAAAAAAAAAAAGAAAGAGAGGCGGCTTGGGAGTAATTAACAGGAGGTAGCTGCTAGACATCAGGTTGTCCTGTCTTTCTTGCTTTTCCTGTTCCTGGGGGCTTGGTTATCTCTGAAATAATAGTCAGACTTAGCACAGGGGATGTGATTTTGCCTCTGAGACTTGGTTTGGGGCAGGAAACTGAGGCCTGGTTTGTCCCCTGCTGTCTGTCTTTGGGCTTCTCAGGAACATCTCAAGGAGACTGAAACATTCTAAAGGCTGCCAGCCAGGGATGTTCAGAAAAAGATTTGCATTTCCCTTTGGTCTGTTGGGCTCCTTTCAGAAGTTTTGGAAACAGAGTCCCTGCAGGGTGCCTACTGGCCGGGGAGTGAGTTGGTGATTGATCTTTAGCTGTTATTATAATATCAGGAGGTTGGATATTCTGTTGTTTCTGCTAGGTGGGCCCTGAGGGGGTGCAGTGACAGCCTGGGGCCTGGGTTTTTGGCTAGTCTCAAAGAAAGTCACTCCTTTTCTCTAGGTTTGTTAATGAAGCTGCTAAGTGGGTAGTGTCGGTTATCTGGAGTAGCCTAGGGGAGTAAGGTGTTTCCCTGAAAATAAGACCGGGTCTTATATTTATTTTTCCTCAAGAAGACACCCTAGGGCTTATTTTCAGGGGATGTGTTATTTTCCCCTCAAAGCCTCAGCTTGCAGCACAAACTCGATGCCCGGGACCTGACAGGGGGAGCCGACCTTGTTGGTGGGGCTGCCCGCACCTTTCCAGTCACCTCTGGGATGGTAGCTGTCACAATGGGGCAGATGAGAAGAGCTGCTCACCTTCTTTACCGCTCCCTAAGGAAATGCATGGGCTGTGCAGATGCGCTGCGGAGCCACGCCCATCACTAGGGCTTATTTTCGGGGTAGGGCTTATATTGCCCAAATGCTTAGAAATCCTGCCAGGGCTTATTTTATGGGTAGGTCTTATTTTCGGGGAAACACGGTATGTGTCAAGGCCTCTGCCCTTTGTCCGAGGATCCTCGTGACACTTTTGGATCACGAGGGGAAGGTGAGGTAGAGAAGCCCCACTTCAAGTGGCCACAAGGGGGCAGCAGAGGCCTTCGCCAAGTGGTAACCTGGTCTCTCCCTTCTCAGTGGACGCCGGGGCCCAAGTGGTAATCTGTGACAAAGAAGGTGAGTGAAGGCCCCTCAGTCCTCCCCAAGGGTCCGTGCCCCTAGCCCCTCCTCTCCCAGACCCAGGGGTCCAGGCCCCCAGCCCCTCCTCCCTCAGACCCAGGGGTCCAGCCCCAGCCCCTCCTCCCTCGGACCCAGGGGTCCAGGTCCCCAGCCCCTCCTGCCCCAGACCCAGGGGTCCAGCCCCAGCCCCTCCTCCCTCAGACCCAGGGGTCCAGCCCCAGCCCCTCCTCCCTCGGA